>CM060952.1:114475139-114478920 GCA_030765055.1 Mantis religiosa
TTGCATTCTGAGGCGGTGCGACATTCTTTGTGCAACACTCGAACTGCATCTACATAATTATGTTATAGTTTTCAATGCCTATAGACCTAAAAGGCCATTAAACTCTTTTACCTTTCAGTAACATCCCGGAATGAAAGTCATTGTAGTCATCAACACCTAGGTAGGTGGCTATGTCGTAACATGTGACGTCGCATTCCATACGTCTCCAATTAGAATCCAATCTGACTTTGAATTTTTCATGGTTTTCCATGGGCATAAGTAGATTATGTTATATCAAGTATTACGATTTTCCTTCCATCATTTCGTTTGCTACTCATCTTTCTTCTAGGTTGCATGGCATTTGGCGCGAATAATGCTTGCTAAAGGATCAGGAGTAGGTGCTCTCCAAAGAGCTGCTTGGTTAATGGATCATTAATCGTATAGTCGCGCTGCTGGAACCGTTACCATGGATTTATCTTTGTTAGCAGAAACCTCTCAGATAACGCACTAATTATTCTTGTACGAGTGAGAGGGGAATTGCTGCGCCTCTCGATCGTGTGCTTAAGCACTAATGAATGCATCACTTCAGTCAATGGAATTTGCAGGGATCACAAACGACAGATAGATGTTTACTCCATGAGGAGTAATCAGTGCGGTATCTGAGAGGTATCTATTACCAAAGATAAATCCTTGGTAACCGTTCGAGCAGCGTGACTATACTCATCAGGCAACTCCAGCAGTCGGACGGATGTTCGAATTATAACTGGCTTCCTCTTGTCTCTGTGGCCAGTAATCTCAGGTTTATCTCACTCCTTATCCCTGGAGGGTGATAACTACAATAAGATGTGTATAGGTCCAAGTATACGTGGTGTCTTGCATAATTCTAACCCCTACATATGGTTAACAAAGACACAGGAGCAATTTATTTCTTAAGTAATACAGAAATAATGTGCATAATGCTCATGTAGCAAATAGGACCCGGAGTTTTAGGTGGAATATACTTCATTTTAGGTTTCTTGTGTGCTTAAAGTCACTTTGTTTTAGGTTTCCATTTGTGGGGAAATGCAGGTACCAATATTTTTATATACTTCCCAGTTTTATGAGATTTATAAACCATTTTCACATAGTCAAAAATATCCACCAAAACACGTGGATAATAAATGTTACTATTTCTTTTGTAGATGATCTTTGGCCTTGCAGTCGATACCCCCAAATTTGTACGGTACACGTGTTCTATTTCATGTAACTCATTTCGGTATGAAGAAAAGTTCTTTCCCTTTGTGATATTGAATTTATGACTATCAGAACTTCAAAAAGCACGATTCCGTTTATGAAACTTCTGTAACTTAAACGAATAAAGGAATGCAGTGATCCAGGTATTTTCAATGATAATCAGACAACACTGAGGAGTAGCTCTACACCTGCCAACCAGGGAATAGCTTCTGATGTTAAAAATGATATTAATAATGTGTGTGAGGGTTGCACTTAAAAGTTGTAACCTGAATTAACTCCAAGCTACTGTTTATATTAGGATTAGGATTTACGGAGGAAATTCGTCACTGAAACCAGTCTTGGTCTATTGTAGTTATACTGCTCCAGTGGGGATTCCCAGGGAGGAAGGATCAGGCGTGAGGGGACAAAAGGAGGCCGTCCCAAGGAGCCACGACAGTGCAGAGGGCAAGGTTCCTACATTTTACTTAGATGAAAACCTCCTCTGATAAGCAAGGACAACGTACATTCCCATCTAACGTGGTTCGGAAGCGATCCCAGCAGACCACTCGTAGAGAGGCAACCGAATTACCGGAGGAGGAAGTGGTTCACTCAGAGTATATCATCCTCTCATGCAACGCCTACACTTCTACCCTGAAAGAGACCACCAGATGAGAGATGATGTGAAATGATAACGGAGATGAAATGGAGGGACTGGAAATTCAGCTAATATAATCACCCCCCCCCAGCATTCGCCTGGCAACTCGGGAAAGTCCCCGAAAAAATCCAGGAGACAGGTAGGTCGGATAAGGGAATAGAACCCGGGCCTCTCGAATGTGGGCCCCAGACCAACCACCTGAGCTATTTCGCACGGTACTGTATTTATTAATTCTGAAATTGATTTTTGGATGAATTTCGATAGGAAAACAACATTCTTCATTTGGGGAAAGCTTATTCTTCAGGGTCAGGCTATATAAGGTGTCAACCTCTCATAAAGGTTGTCTTTCTTCTTCTTTCAGGTGCAATACAATTCACTTATGTTGCTTGCGTAAGATTTTAATGAATACGTTTCTTGAAAAATAATTAAATTTTGAACAAAGGAATAAGCTAAAGCTCAAAGATCTGTGCCTTATTAATACGATTTTTCTTATTAGAAGTCATGTGACACTTAGGACTAATTGCACTCAGTTTTAAATATTCCTTTTAGAAGATGCGAACAACTTATTCAATTACGCCATATGACTGGTGTACTTAAATTTTTTATTAACTGCAAAAGAAATTATTTGGACAAAAATAATTATTTATAAAACAATATGTATTAAATATGATGAGTATTAGAAAAATAACTAAAGTTACGCTCACATACGTTCTCTACCCATTATTGTTTGTTTTTATTTGATTTCTACAAACTCCTCCTAAAAATTAATTTTTCTATTTAGTTACTTAATCGAGATAAACATTTACAAAGTTTAATTAAAGATTTATTGTGAGCACAGTTAGGATAGAGTAGGTTGAATCTATCTTAAACATACATATTTTAATCAAAATCGTTTGTCATTTGCGAAAATTAAACATATTTAAAATTTTTACTATACTAGATTGTGGTGGAGGACTTTTGAAAATTTTCTTGAAACATATGAATTGAAATACTAAGTTTGAATTTATCGAAATTCGTTTTTTAATTTTCCTGTTCACAAATATCTAGGTAAAAACACATAGTGTTTACCTGTGGATCATTTTCTAAAAATGTTTTATGGTTTCAGGGAATGTGAAAACGAGTATTTTCGATGAAAATCTAATATGCATTTTGAAGTGGAAGAGAATGCAGTAAACAAGCAATTGACTCTCTTGTGTTAGTATAAATAAAGTTCTGAATTAATGAAGGTAATGAAATCTGCTTCTCTACATCTAAAATAAGTATTTTTGCTATCATGTTGAGATTGTAATTAAAATATGTTAGAAAATGCCCCTGGTGTACTCTACTCAACTTTCCCCAATCTACTGTCTTAGGAAGTCATGTTTAATATGGTCCTCTATAAGCATTAGAAGCTGATTTTTAAAAAATAGGTTTCCTCCCTCAGATTTGTAAGCAGAATACTGCCATGGAATAATTCTTACACATTCTTCGTTAAAGTAATTTTGATGATATTACACATTGTTTTGTCCTGGATAAAAGATAATAAATTCACATAACTAGGGTTAATGTGCTTATTTCTGTATCATGCAGTTGCTATTGAAGGTTGTTTGTAACATTTATTTTGTGATGTTTCATTTCATTCCTGACCTCATTGCATACTAAAAAACCGTTTTACACATTTGGCAGCGAACTAGCCTTGTTCTACTATCGCTTTCGCTGCTTGAAGTGCTATAATAATTTAGTTTGGTAGTCGGTGCATGAGAACTAACCTCATAGCTGTGTGTTTTATTGGCAAGAGGCAGCTATTCTACACGAAGGGTTGTTGAATATGAGCGAGCAAATACTGTAACCAGATGCCAGAATTTCAGTGTTTGAACAGAAACAGAAAGTTTCTACTTTGGAGCCCTTCCAAGGCGCACGGTCAATTGCGGAAGTCCTTGGAACTGAAGGCGCACT